>JAJPGS010001066.1:0-48046 GCA_028654335.1 Alnus rubra | reverse complement strand
ATTCCAGAAGAGTTACTTGGCCCTAACAATGTTCCGTAAAGTTGGCGATGTTTAATTAATTTCATTAGTTTCTAATTACTTTGTGTTAACATGTTAAGCATTATTTTATGTTCTTTTAATTTTTACTTGGTCGGATAGATTAATTGGTCTAACTTCTGTTTCAATTCGGTATTCCCTCGAGTAATGCTAAAACCATGCTTTAATTCTATTGCTATTCTACAATATTGATCATTTATTCATTTATTTAAAAAAAAAAAGAAATGATCAAATGGCTGATTGACGCTTCTACATCAACATGATTGGATAACGATGGCAGATATAAAAGTGTAAGATTATAGCATTACTCTACTCATTTATCTAAAAAGGAAAGAGCTAGTAATTCTAGAATTAACTATACTAATTTTATCCTATAGTAGTATTTCACGCAGCTAATGTGGCAGTGTATTGGCGCGGCCTCTTCAACAAGGTGAGATAATAGTGAAATAAGAGGATGAAAATGTGGGATATAACATTAATACTTGTGAGATAAAAGTGTGATTTTTAATAATACTTAAAAAGAAAAACTTCTATTTCAATAACCTTTGAGATTTCACAATATTTTTGTTACGGTTTAAAGTTTTTTTCCAAGCTGATTTAAAAGATAAAATATGTGAGGAACACATAGTTTAAGCACAAATTTTAGTTTAATAGATTGAATTAGAAGAATATCTTTCAATATACTTTAGAGGAAAACTTGTAATTATTTGTTTATTGGGTGAAGAATTATCTCTTGATGTAATTAGGAAGAGGAACCATGCTCCGATCTCATAAGCTACATATAATATGCATTTTTCTATCTTTCCGGGTTTTTTTATAAAAAATTTTTATTATTATTATTATTTTAGCATTTTGTATCCAGATTATTATTATTATTATTTTTCATTATTCGTGTAGCTTGTTGTTTTGTTTTCAGCATATTCTGTTGCCTATTTGGATAAAACTTGTGCGACTGCCGACTGGTTGCAAGAGACAAGTGTCAGTCCGTCACAGTCAGTTTTTGAGAGAAAAACAAAAACACATGCGTCAGCAGCCTCATTTTGTGAATAAATAGTATGGAGGTTTTTTTTTTTTTTTTAAGACCATGAGTAGGAGTTAATTAGTGAAAGATAAATGATATATATATACAGAGGGGCAGAGCCACTTTTGCAAATTGGGGGTTAATTAAAAAAAATAAAAAATAAAATTGAGAGGACAAAACTAAAAAATAAAATTTAAGGGTAAATTTTAATTTTTTTAATTTTTTGTTGAAAACCTTGGGCCCCCAAAGCCTAAGGTGGCTCCACCCCTGTATATGCACTTTTATAATATCTTTATTTCACTTTATTGATGCGACACAATTAATTAATTCTTTTTTTCTTTTTTTTTTTTTTTAATTATGGCTTATCCAAAACGGATTAACAGTGATACATTACTAAAATGAGATAAAAATGTAATTTTAAATTTTTCTGTGACTTAAGATTTTATATAAGTAAGATTAAATTTCATTAATTAAATAAAAATAAGATAGGATGGGGACAAAAACAAACTTCTTAGTTGATACAGTACAAAATACAAATAATTAAAAATTAGTCATCAGTCCAATAATTATTTCTTACTGACTAAAAAGAGGCCAAGTAAGAAATTAAAAGACTGACTACTAGTAGGCATACCTACGGCGGCGACATAAAGTCTCCATACATTGCCGATGCGATAGGTAATACATTAAGACATTGACCAATTATTGGGAAGACCACATAATGCCTTGAGATTAATTCATGGTACAGTCAGCGAACGTTCAAAAATTTCCATAATTAATGCATGTGGTGATCAAAGGGGAGAAAGAAGGAGAAGCCTCTTCTTTACGTCTTTCTTTCTTATGGCATTGAAACCAATGCTTATCATTTGCTTTTGGCATGCATACCGTGAACAACTAGCTTTTTCCTTTTTTTTTTTTTTTTTTTTTTGTTAATATCTTCAATTTGTTGTTGATGATTTAGTAATTCAAATAATGATGCCTTGTAAAAGGTGGAAATTAAAAGATAAATTATCAAACTTGTTACGTCAAGCACTCTATTATTTAGTAACCTTTATATATTTGGCATATTATGAAGGACTAGAATTTCCGCTCGAAGTTCGGGAGATTATAGAGGTATATTGAGATATGTTTCTAATGCCGGGCCTATTTATTCGAACAGTTGTTCAGGCTGCCTGAGTATTTGCGCGCTCGGGTTGAAAGGTCCTATTAAGAGTCTCTCACAATCCTTGCCGAATTGTAGGCAGGAATTTTCAATTGTAGGGCCGGATTCCAATTTTATTATGAATTATTTGGCTTAATTTATAAATTTATGTGTGTAAGAACAAATAATTAAAGTTGATTATAATATTCAATTTGTTCTCTGGGCTTCTTTATCTGTACTTTCTTAATTTGTTTATAACCTTATCCAAAATTTTAATATTTGGTGATTTAGGCTTTTGATTTGTATATAATTCATTTAAGTACCTTATCCAAGCTTTTTTTTCTTTTCCTCTTTTTGGTTGCTTGTTTTAATGACAATAATATGCTTAACACACCGGAGATAGAAAAGCTGCATCATAGCTTCTTATCTAATCCCATAGATTTGTGCAGCGGATAGCTAGCCAATTGCCTCGACTGATTAAAGAAATTATTTGGAACATTGAACCTGACCACAATATTGCTTGTTAAATATTAAATTCATCGATTTTAAATTTTTAAAATAAGTGATGATTTAATATATATTAGCAAAATGTTCTAAATTTGAACATTGTCTCTATAATTCACGTTCTTTCCATTATTTAAATATTAAGGTACGTATTGAGTCTTACTGATTAAATTTATATTTCTTATCAATATAGGGATAAATGATGATTTAATATTATTATCAATATTATTTTCTTTCTTCTTCTTCTTCTTCTTCTTCTTTTCTTCTTCTTCTTTTCTTTTCTTTCTTCTTCTTTTCTTCTTCTTCATAAGATGGTTAGATTGAATCCATTTAACTTAATGACATTATTATTCTTTCAAAAGACTCAATTGTCAAATCCTGAAATTTAAAACATTTCTCACAATACACAATATACCAATGCAATTAAACCTTTATTAAAGAAGTATATATTAATGCATGGTATTATGCATGTATTTTTTAATATATTAAATCTTTCTTTTTTTTCTTAACTCCTGCAACTTGAGGATTTATCATGTTCCAGAGACAAATACCTTGACAATATCTCTTGGTCTTCTTTTTTCTTTTTTCCTTTTCCTTTTTCTTTTTCTTTTATTATATATATATATATCAGCTTTCATTATATATATACCTGCAGTCTTAAAAACTTTTTTTTTTTTTTGCGATTATTTTTTCTTTTATTGCTTTTGCTACTTGCATGTTAGAGAGAGTATCTTAAAGTCATATTTTTTCTTTCATATTTAATTTTTGCATAATAAACCATTTTTTTAAAATCTTTGAATGATACATGAAGCGCGTTGTTTTATTTCTTTTATATATTAAATAAGGACTAAGGTTCTAGAACATGTTAGAAAATTAAAGTAATGAAAAAACATGATGTTATAATTAGCATGAACAAGCATATATATTTACGTCTAAGGAACAATCAATCAAATTTAAGTAAAAATAAGTATGACCACAAAAAAGAAGTCATGAATTGCACGAATTACATGGTAGCTAGTTTACTTAAAAAAGAGGAAGCTGCTGACCACAAAAAAAAGCATGAAATTTCTTCTTAATGTAAATATTATTATTCGATGGGGATCGGACTTTAATGTGTTTGGACACACTAAAAATACTGTTCAGTAACTGTTGTTCTTCATGCTCAACGAAAAACTTGGGAATTAAATAGAGAGAAATGATGTCACTGTCACGTGGAAATACAAATCCCACTAACAAATATTCATGTAAGAAATGACCCAGTTTGTGGCACAGGCTCCTCCAAACTGACCTTTCTTTCTCTTTATTCCACTAATATTTTTCCTTTCTCTTTTTTAATTTTCAGTCAAAAAATGAAAACTTTATTCTGTAGGAATGATGTTGAAGGCAGTTTTTGAAAATAAACCCTGTCATCCATATTCTCACACTCTCTCATTTCCTATATAATGAACCCTTCACCCGCCACTCTTTTCAGTCATCTCCTTGGCAACTTCTCCTACACCACTTTTGGCTTCTTCTCCTTCTCGATCCTTCTCTGGCCTTCTTCTTGTTTCCTTGTAAGTTCTTTGTGGACATTAGTTTCAGTACGCGTGCAATATTATTGGATTGGAAATATAATTTGCAACCCTGTACATGTTTTCCTCCTACGTAGGAGGAAAAACATGTACAGTTTAAAGGTTCAAATAATCTCACCTTGTTTTGGTCGTTGCTTTTTCCCCCTTCTTCTTCTTCTTCTTCTTCTTCTTCTTCTTCACCTACGTGAACTGATTTTTTTTCCTAGTTAAGTGAAATGTTGAAACCATGCATGGGACACCTTTTAAGTTTATTTTCTGAATATTTGTATTTATCACTGACTAATTTTGATGTGTTGCAGAAGAGACCTTGAAAGACTGCTATGGGTTCTCTTATTATCAGCTTCACCAACGAAGGAAAGGTAAATTAAGAAACAACCCAATCAAGTAAAAGTTACAAAAATAGAAAATATTGCTTATCAATTGGACCAAACTTCATTTGTCAGGTGGTTGGAGTTGAGGTCCACATGCTCTGTATTTGAGTACAAATAACTGATATGTGACATATGTCCACTTTGGTGTCCCTATAGCTAGTGAGTTGAAGAGGGTGTGACGAACATGGAAAACTATATATGATTTAACTAATATGTTTCATGTGTATGATGTGATATCACATACTTTAACATGGGATGCTTTTCCTTGTGGTCTAATTAACTAGTTATAGCTAGCCATAAAAATACATTGGATTTTTGTTTTTGTTTTTAAATGTAAATGAAGTTCAGATGGTGGCTTTGGTACCTTATTATGACTCATGTCTTTTTTGGATTAAGTTACACTGGATAATTTCCTGAGCTGCTTGGTAAAATGGACGATTTGTATCTGTTATTATCTATTTCTCTTATTCTTAAAAATTCTGAGTTTTCATTCATTCACTCATTATCAGTTTGCGATTGATTTATTATCATGATTTCTTTCTAGCAGGTCAGGGAAGAAATACTAGCTTTGGAGATGCAGCTGTGACCAAAACCTGCAACAAGAATGGACAGATGGTGACCAGTCCTGGAAGCAAGGATAATTGCCTTGTTAAGAAGGGCACAGGAGGGTGGAAATATACAAGCATCTTGTTAGGTACCAATAAATGAGCGATATATATATAGCTTCTACTAATTATATATATATATATATTCTCTCTCTAACACCCAAAAAAAAAAATGGAGAAAAAATGTTTATATTCTTTTTTTATCTTTAATTTTCAAATGTGGGGGTGATTTTATTTTCATAATTCTTTTTAATATGGTGCAGCAAATCAAGGCCTAGCAACACTAGCTTTCTTTGGTGTTGGTGTGAACTTGGTGTTGTTCTTGACTAGAGTTCTTGATCAAGAAAATGCCGTTGCTGCAATAATGTTAGCAAGTGGACTGGAACTGTTTATTTGTTCTCTCTGGTTGGAGCATTCCTCAGCGATTCCTACTGGGGCCGTTTCTTAACCTGCGCAGTCTTTCAGATCATTTTTGTAGTGGTAATTAATTAATATATATGTACACATATTTATCTTTACTCGATCACTCACATCCTTTTTTTCAATTAGCTAGCTTGCTAACCAAGTAATTATTCACCTATTTTACTAGGGTTTGGGGCTATTATCCCTCACGTCATGGCTTTTTCTGATCAAACCAACGGGTTGTGGTGATGGGGGAATGGCTTGCATGCCCACATCCTCAATTGGCGTGGCCATCTTTTACTTTTCTATCTATTTAGTAGCTTTTGGATATGGCGGGCACCAACCAACTCTTGCCACGTTTGGAGCAGACCAATTTGATGCCGCAAACCCTAAAGAAAAGGAATCGAAAGTGGCTTTCTTTGCCTACTTTACTTTGCACTCAACGTAGGCTCTCTTTTCTCAAACACCGTTTTGGTGTACTACGAAGACACCGGAAGATGGACACTTGGGTTTCTGGCATCCTTTGGTTCTGCTATTATTGCCTTGCTGTCGTTTCTGATGGGGACTCCTCGATACCGCTACGTAAAGCCATGTGGCAACCCTCTGCCACGTGTTGCTCAGGTATTTGTCGCCACCGCTAAGAAATGGCATGTTGTTCCTGCCCACCCGGAAGAGCTGTATGAAGTGGAAGGATCAGAATCTGCCATTAAAGGGAGCAGGAAGATTCTTCATAGCAACGAGTTTGAGTGAGTATTGGAATTTAAGACAATTTTTTTTTTTCTTCAATGATATAGGAAAATTTTGTTCTCTAGGATTTATTTGTTTTGTTAATATATATATATATATACCATGTTATTTAGTCACTGTCTACTTATAGGATGGCCTATCTATATATATACACGCATGTTACCTAATTTTCTATTTTAATTGCAAGAAATAAATGAAAGGAACTAATTGATTTGAGGGGAAATTTCATTTATCCACAATGTTTTAGTACTTTTGTAATCATATTTTTAAAGTTTAAAAATGTGCAATATCGGTTTTTTATGTTTTAAAATTTTGCAATCAAATGGTTAATCAATTAAATGTCCATTATATCCGTGTAAAACTTAAAAAAATACAAAATTAATTTAATTAAAAATTTAAACAAAAAAAAAATGGAACAACTCGACCCACGGCAAAGTCCAGCCGTGGAGCAATTATTTATTTATTTTTTTAAATAAAAACATTGGTATTTTGGCGCTTTCCGTTATGAATATTACAAAAATTTTAAACATGGAAACTGATGTTACTAACTTCTTAAACTTTTATAAGTATGATTGTAAAAGTACCCAAACATTAGAAGGTAATTAAGTACTAATTAGTGAAGTTTTTCCTTGATTTAATTTTTTGGTATATATGTAATAATACTTATATCCATGTTCCTTGAAATTCTTCAGTTTTCTAGACAAGGCAGCAACAATAATTGCCAGTGATCTGTATGGCCCAAAACATCCATGGAGCCTTTGCACTGTGACTCAAGTTGAAGAAGCCAAGTGTGTTCTGAAAATGTTACCTATTTGGCTATGTACTATAATCTACTCAGTCGTCTTCACGCAAATGGCTTCTCTCTTTGTCGAGCAAGGAGACGTGATGAACACCAAGATTGGAAACTTTCACCTTCCAGCTGCCAGCATGTCTGCCTTCGATATTTGCAGTGTCCTTATTTGCACTGGAATTTATCGCCAAATTCTCGTTCCCCTTGCTGGAAAACTAAGCGGAAATCCCAAGGGCTTAACTGAGCTTCAAAGAATGGGCATTGGGCTCATTATTGGAATGTTTGCAATGCTTGCAGCCGGCGCCACTGAGATTGAGAGGCTCAGACATGTCATGCCCGGTCAGAAGAGTAGCTCCTTAAGCATATTCTGGCAAATTCCACAGTATGTTCTTGTTGGCGCTTCGGAAGTTTTTATGTATATTGGCCAGTTGGAGTTCTTTAATGGGCAAGCACCGGATGGTATAAAAAGCCTCGGAAGCTCGCTTTGCATGGCTTCGATTTCTCTTGGAAACTACGTTAGTAGCTTGCTAGTTAACATGGTCATGGGGATTACTGCTAGAGGAAATAATCCCGGTTGGATCCCGAATAACTTGAATACCGGCCACATTGACAGGTTTTTCTTCCTGATTGCAGTCTTAACGGCTTTTGACTTTGTGATTTACTTGCTTTGTGCTAACTGGTACAAGGGCATCAACCATGATGACATCGAGAAAGAAACTGATCCGAAGCAAGGACAAGAAGAAGTGCTCAGCAGAGTCTAGCGATCAATCGATATCTTCCCTACTTTTATCCAAATTTTGTATATATTATATATATATTGAGGTCCATTAATTTATGCAAGAAGAAAGCATGACCTTTGCTGATGAGACTTGAAAAAATAGTATTGCTGTGGAATGATTGCTTTCTTAGTATGGCAGGGTCGATCAGTTATATAGCGATCGAGATCGATGATGTTTCGTGGTATATATATATATATATTAATAAGGTTGACCTCACTAGGTAAGGTGTGCTTTGAGTTGTAAGGTTTGAGTTGAAAATTACTGTCAATGGCATGAAATGGTGTTTGTTTTCATGCTTCTGCTTCTGTTCCTCATTTTCTTTGTTTTGGAGGAGGGTATTAATTCCTCTTTAAGGATGCGTTGTAATTTCCCACTGATAAATTATAAATAACAAGCATCATGCATGATTTTCAATAAGTTTAAATTTTTCATTCCAGTTCTGTTTGGGTTTGTAATTTTTTTTTTTTAAAAAAACAATTTTAAAATATACGATTTAAAAACGTAATTTTTAAAAATGCAGTTAAACGTTTGGCAAAATCGCGGTTTATTCTTTAAAATTACGTGTTTTCAAAAAAAGCACCCAATTGCTTAATTGCAAATTGACAAATACGATATATCTATTCAAGTCATGCATACTAGATGGCCTGTGCTGATCAGCAATATTGCCCACAATTCATGCAATTTGATGAGTAATGTTAGAGCCAATACATACGACCATTTTTCCTCATTCAAATGAAACTATATTTGATTGAAAGACACTCCATGCATGGTTAGCTACTAGTCAAAAGGTCGTTTACTTAATTAATGCTTTAATTTGTACAAGAACAGAAGACAGATCATATATTACATAATATTAATTTGGAAGGACTTTTAGATATATAGGTCCAATTTAAAAAGTACTACCAGAAGAAAAAAATATTACAACTTTTAATATAAAGTCTATTATAAACTAACGTCACAATTAACTTATAATTATTTTTTCATTTATTAAATAAACCACCTCGTTTTGTAAAAAAATTGTAGCAAATGTTATTATTACCTAAACACTTTCTCAATCTAAATAGATGCAAGGATCATGACACTTGCAGGGTCACCAAAGAGCTTTTTATATATTATGTTTATCTTACAGGAATACATTAAATGGGCTGTTATATATATATATATATACTTTTCTTGTGCTGTGAGACCTAGAGCTAGCCAAACGTCACAATTAATTAATGGAAAACGACATATGGGGCACGAGGAAGACCAGATTCGACCTTTCTCGGTGAAGCCTCAAATATAGCTTCTCCTCCTACGCCAGCCACTGATCGCTATGGGAAGTCGAGCACAAGTGGAACCACAAAAAGGCACAATGCTGTATGTGTGTCGTTTTGTTCTGGCCATGCCACTACTACCTGCTTCATGTCTTTTCACATCATGTCGGAATGTCATTGTTTGATTTCATGAGATATATATGGACAGTGAACATACAAAATACAAAATGGCATACGCAACTGCATTTGCAATTAAGTTCATATATATATTTATATATATAAGCTTTCACGTACACCAATATTGGAACCCATTGATTACATTGTTTTTTTTCTTCTAGAATATTAATTCGACCTAATTAATCGTAGTAATTAACAAACTGGTGGGCATCAGTAGCTTACTAGCTTCTGAGTACTTTAGCTTATTATTTTTCGAATAGACTTTAGCTCATATAAGCTAAGGTGGAAGAAACAAGGCCAACAAGGGGATTTGTCAATGAAAAAAGTTAAGGAGTAATATTGTTATTTATTAGATTATTATACGACTGTCGTACAACTTGATAACGCGCATGCGAGTTAAAATAAACTTTTAAATCATCACTTATTAAAACAAAAAAATCAATATATGATTAATTTTTACCTCAAAGTCATTTTAATTGTCACTAAAAAAAATCACCATTTTTGAACTATTTCAAACCATCCTGAATATTTCGTCCAAAAATTAAATTCTAGACGGTTTGAGGAAAACCGTCTGGAATTCTAGACAGTTTTACCCAAACCATCTAGAATTAATAATTATTTGGTTTTTTTTATATATTAATATCATTAATATTAATATTAATTATTTTTTTATATTAATTATTTTTTTAATCTTAAAACTAATTAATATGGTTTGATTCGAGCCATACGTTCGATCAAATTTGGTCGAAGATATGAAGGTCTTGCATGGGAGAACTGGCATGGAGCGGCCGTCAGGAGATCCGAGATCAGGTCTAGTATTTCTGAAGATTCCGGTGATGGGCGACTGGGAGGTCTTCGGAGGAGGTGATGAGTTCTTGAGCGTCGGATTTTTTTTTTTTTTTTTTTTTTTTTTTCGGCCGGATCTCTGGTCGGATTCGGCTGGGCGTGGGCTTCGGCCGAAAATCCACTTATTTCGGCTGGATCTCTCTCTGTATCCGGCCAGAGATCCGACTGAGAAACTGGCTTCTTCTTCGGCCCCCCACCACCTCTTCTTCCTCCGGCACCCTTCCTCTCCATCAAAACACTAACAATCCCACACCGCTAGAGACTGCCCTCGCAGCTAGATCGGAAAAATAACCGAAATGAATGAATTTGGTTTTTGTTTTAGGGCAAAATGAGATTGAACGAATTGGGGGAAGATGGTTGCGTGGGATGAGCTGGGTTGTTCATATAGATGGGTGCCATGTGCGAACCCATGTGGGGCATGGCTTGTGAGGAAATGGGAGTGAGAGGATGGTGGCCGTACGATTGGAGCCTTATATGAGGGGTGTGGGGGAGTTCCTGCCTCGATGCATGTCAATTGAAATAGACCAATGGGCAGAGACTAGAGAGAGAAGGGCTTTGTTTTATAAGGAGGAAAACAAGGAAAAAAAACATTATAAAACAGAATTTTGTAAATTTTTTTCCAGACGGTTTTAACCAAATTGTTTGAAAATTTTCATTTATAAACAGTTTATTTAAAACCTTCTGTAAATTTACAGACGGTTTCAATAAACCGTCTGAAAATTATTTTTACGGACGGTTTTTCATAACAATTTCTTTCTTGACAGTTTTTAAAACCGTCTAGAAAAAAATCATCCAAATATGGTAATATTTTTGTAGTTTGTATGACAGTCATATAACAGTCTATTAAATAACATTACTCAATTATGCCATCACCCTCGTGCTTTTGTGTTTTGTGACATGGAGACCCAATTTCTAATTTGATACTTGTGCTATCAGCATTTGTAAATCGAGACTCCGTTAACTTTCTCATCTAATAGATAACCAAAAGGACTATATAATTTTACTATTATGTTATATATTTAACCATGTAGGCTCACAGCCTTAGGTCTTCTCGCCAGGGCCGGCCATATAGACCCATCTCTCACATAAGTCGCAAAGGCGACCTTCGCAAGGGGTCGTGGGCCTCCACAACCTAGACCTCTACTCACCAAGGTTGCAGAGGCAACCTTGTTGAATGGGGATTAACAAGTCTATCTTCGAAGTCTTTTTACCTTCCAATATTTTTCTATTGGAGCTCAAGCATTTATGGGCCCTTCAATTATATCACAGAAGGATGTACCCTTTGGAGAATTTACGTTTGGGTATCGAATATTTCGAATATGAATAATATTTTGAATCTGATCACGGATTTCAAGGCAATAAAAATGTGTTTGGATGTTGAATATAATTTAGATTATTTTGAATATGTGTTTGAGTATTGAATTTGGAAGATTGAAAAAAAGTATTTTATAACAATATAAAGTGATTGGAAATGATTGGATTGTATGAAAAGTTGTGTATAATGATTGGTATGGTAAAAAATAATAATAATAAATATATTATGGGTTTTAAAAAAGTGTTTTATAATAGTATAAAATGATTGGAAATGATTGGATTGTATGAAAAGTTGTGTATAATAATTGGTATGGTAAAAAATAATAATAAAAAATATATGATGAGTTTATTCAAACTATCCAAACTTTATTCAAGTGACCCATGAGTTTTATTCAACTTGGATCCGGGTATGGGTTTTTGAATAAAAACCCGGTTCGAATACTGAATACTCATTCGAACCAAACGCACCATAGCTTTTCATCATGACTCGTGAGTTAGGCTTTTGTATCACCGATAGGTCTTTCGTTGCTACCAATAGGTTGCGGAGACCCACGACCCACTCCTAGCAGAGTTCATGGAGAGGAGGCTGCGGGGCCTCCATGACCGGCTGATGTCCGTGAGGGGTGGGTCTCCATGGTCGATAGTGAGACACATAGTTGGCCATAGGTGGAGACCCAATCTTTTTTTCTTTTTCCCTCTGTTTTTGAAAATTTAACAAAAATGTATAATTGTATTTTCATATTCGTTTCAGTTATCTATTTAATAACACATGTCTCAAATTTATCAAATTACAAACTAGGTCTTAGAGTCAAAAAAATGCAAAAGCACGTAAGGATGGTGACATAATATGTACTCAACTATTTAATAATCGGACAAGAAGTTTGATGGTAAAGAGAGGAGAAATTAGAGATTCAAACAAATGACTCCATATATGATCTCCAACTGGTGAAGCATATATAGTTCTCAATCAACTAATTTGTCCCATGGAACTAATTGATGAACTTTCCTCAAGTAATTATAGCCCCACTTAATAGTGCTTGGTTAGCAATCATGAGATAGACCATATCATGAAAAAAGTTATGAGAGTTTGGGTTCAAAATTTTCCTTTGAAAGAGCCAAACCATGTTGACAACTTGGTAATTAATGCATGCTCCACTTCAGGCTGAGATGGAAATGTCTTACTTTTCTAGCTAGTTGACATGATTAATATATATATATATTAGCATGCACTTCAAATTTTTTGTAGGCTTTTTTCTGTAGTTTCATAACAGGCTAGGGGTCACCTCGATCTGTGAATGAAAGATCGATCCTATATATATATGATTAGGAATGAGACCAATTTTTTGTGCCTTCCCTCCTGTTGTAGTGGTCCCGTAAAGAGATTTGAAATCCCCCATAATAATCCCCTGGTCTCTATTTTTATTTTATGTTGTTTTCCTCTTTTGCACTAGCCTTGCATTAGAATATTTTTAAGTCATTTTTCTTCAAAACTTTGTAATAGAAAAAGACATGATATCATATCGTGCTAGTAATTGTTAATACATAAGAAACCTTTCAAATTAAGAAAATGGAATTAATTAAGGGATAACAGATCGAACATTAAAGTTATACACCAGTCGTTATTGCATGTATTTGGATCTTGCTTTCAAATTAATATAGCATATATATATTATTGGATTCATTGTGTTCAGTGGACCCTTTGACTATCAAAAGTAGTTTAATTAGGTCGACCCACCTGGATGTTCGGTCCCTTTAGGCCTGCTAGAATCATAAACATGTATATGGCCCTTGGAGTATCGAAAGTAGTTTAAATCATGCTCTCAACTTGATGGAATCACGTAAATAATGTATCAAGTTGATTGTTAATTTGTGGCCTATATTTTCTCAATAAAAGACCCATCATCATATGTATATATAAGGCCATTTTTTATTAACAATTACGAACACGTACGATGTGTGACCCAATTAAGTGCTACAGAGAAACAATGCCGATGTGACCCAATTAAAATTATAGGAAGGAAACATGGTCTTCGACGAAAGGTATATATATATATATATATATTAAGAATGCAAATTAATACGTACGTACATATGCATATATTACGTACGTATTTTAAATCGATTAAAACATGTCATTCAATCAGTGTAACCTAAATATAAGCTTAAAGAGTAGCGCATTCCAATCGATATGATCCTTCAAGATTCGCAACAAACAAGTCTTTTTTTGGTAGGTCAACAAACACTCGAATGCATGGCTTATGGAACATTATTCAGATGTCTAGGCATCTAATTATATCACATTGACTATACGGCATATTGTAATTATTTAGTCGTGTGTCACCCACACTGGCTGCGACACGTCAATGGGATGACGTGGTGCCTATTTGGAAAACGACAGATACATCTATTGTCTACTAACAACGTGATTTTTCTTTTAATTAAGCTGCAAGTCGATTATGTGGAAAGCAATTAATGAAGATTTGGGTATTGTCAAAAAGGATAAAAACAGTAGTAGTGTGTTCTTCTCGTGCATAATAATGATAAGTAATAATGAATTGAAAAAAGATAGTAAGAAAAAATTAAGATACAAATTTATTAGGTTCGGTAATGTGTCTAGCTAAGTCTACAGGAATGCAATTATATTTTAGTATAGAAAAAGTGAGCCACCGGTTCAGGTACAAGATACTATCATTATCGTCTGAATAATTAGACATCCAACCCGTAATCGCAATAACCCAATTACTAATTTAAGGTTACAGCATAACATATTTATAAGAAAATTTTAATTGTACGGACGTATTTTGAAAAATCTCAAAATACCATGTACTGTACCACGGGGATGTTGCCCTTGCACCCCCACAACCTATTTATCACCAAGCCAACATAAATTTAATTACACCAAATGGGCCAATTGTCAAAGTTCCACTCCGTTCCATTCACTTCGCTACGCTCTGACAACTGGTATCTATATTAGCTTCTTGTATTACTCTCTATACCTAAGAGAATATGAGTTAATTGTTCCAACATACTGTATCGTCTACATTATCTATTGTTTATAATGCAATATTGAATTCCACCTTATTAACATTGAATCCTACATTTCAGGGAAAAAAAATCCTGGCACAAAGATTAGTACATAATCTTAAAGATCTTGCAATATTCTTTCAGAATTATGTTACTTTAAATGTGTCAGGGAAATTAATTAACGGGGAGTCGTCTAGTAAGATTATAATATAGCATGTTGAAATACTACTTAATCTAAAATCTTAAGTTTATAAGTTTAATTTGGAACCAATTATACTATATATATTAACCATTCACACTTATAACATCTTTCTAGCTATATAATGAGGGACTTAACATTTTTTATACTCACATGTGTATAATCAATGGTCTTCCTCTCATATGCGAGTCCGGCCATCACCAAATCATGACACTTCCCCTCTAACATGAACTTTATTAATCTCATAAGCTTTCTCCGGGATCATTTGTGTGCTATTTATGCTTGCTCGTGCCACGCTCCTTTTTCAATTCCCTTAGTCGATCTAGATATCACTCTTACCTAGCTAGTGCCGACGCCATGCACCTTTGTCCCTACTCTAAAGATTCTTGTCCATTCTATGTGCATTGTGACGCCTCTAGTTGCGAAATAGATCGATTACTATCATTCTATCATATCACACACTACTTTCGCTTTGATATTACTTATTGTGGAAATTATTTCCTTGAAGATTGTAAATCAAAAGCTTAAATCAATGGATTTGGACTGATCAATTGTAATATATTAACGACCGGTACTTGTGACATCGATCGATCTTTTGAATGCCAAACTCAACCATTTTTGCACTTGTATATTCTCAACAAAAAGCTAACAGTTAAAGAAAAATATAAAGAGCGAGGGTTTGTGTTGTCAAGTGGAGAAGTTCAAGAGTGTCAAATTTAGTCTATAATTGCATGTTAAAGGAGAGAGAAAAACAATTGCTAAAACAATTATAAAAAAAAAAGAAAAAAAGTATATTGATCAAATGTTTTTGTTTTGTTTTGCACTAAATTGGTGACTTTCTCCAATTTTCGTGAGCATAAAACTGATGGAAATTATGCGACCTTGATCTTGATATTGGAAAGTTGACAAGTAACTATCACTGACATATATATCCAGCCACCAAGAAATTAAACCCTATATATAGTCATTGCACATTTTGATTATACGTCTTTAAGCACTAAATCGGCCAATACATACTAGAAATGATTGATCATGAAAGTAAAGGAGAGGCCATGAAACTATGAAAGCTCCTGATCGAGCTCCTAAAAGTAGTGGCATGGGGGCACTCATAATCATGTCATTAGACCAGCAAGGGGTTTTTTTATCTCCATTGCACCATGGTTAATTGCGATATTAATGCATGGGCTTGTGGACATTGTTAGTAGATTCATGGCTTCTTACTTAATGAGGAACATTCTAGAAAATAATTGTCCTAAGTTTTCAAATATTCCTCCATAAGTAGATCATATATTTGTTATATGAAACATTTCGGTTCCATATTAGAAAGATTATTAGCCCACATTGAGGGGATAGATTATAAAGGATTTTATGGGTGCTAAGTTCCACATGCTAATCCTGATTATGTGAGTCTGGACTTTATAAGTGATTTTAGACGAATTCAATTACAACTTGACTAGTCTTTTTGAAGTATTAGCATTTTTCTTGAATCGTTATATTCTGCCTTTAAAATGCTTGTTAGATATTCTCGCTTGATTATCATTCTAGAACAATTCATTTACCTTTTGAAAGAAAAATATCAAACATGTACTTGCATGCTCTAATTTTTCTCTCATGACTCATCCTTGTTAGAATATTAATTAAATAATTAGATAAACTCTTTTTTTTATAAGCTTAAGCTTTTAGGACAAGTAGCGATTTAACATGCATAGTATATATATATATATCAAAGCAAAAGTCATAAGTTCGAACATTATCTCATGAGGGAGAGTGTCAGAATATAAATTAAGGGTGCGTTTGAGATTGCGATTTCGTAGACAATAAGTGCGATTTTAAACCAAATCGTAGAACATAGATCGTTTGGGAACTGCATTTTTAAAAATTGCGATTTGAAAACGCAGAAAATCTGCTTTTTTGAAAACGCAGAATTTTAAAGATAAATTCGCAATTTTAAAGGTCAAACTGCGATTTTGCCAAACGCTTAACTGCGTTTTTAAAAATTACTTTTTTCAAATCGCACATTTTAAAATCATTATTTTAAATCGCACTTTTTGAAATCGCAAACTCAAACGGACCCTAAATGATTAAATTCATTCACTCCTATCAACTTAAACTTTTGGAATAAGTGGTAATTTAACAATTAATCACCAAGTGCAATAAATATAATCACTTAATCAATGTTCTACCATAATTAATTTGATACTCCAAACAACCTATATTCTTAATAACAAATGTCGATGTAAATTCTTCATTCCTTTATATAAGTTTAGGCTTTTGAGATAAATAATGATGATTTAACAAAACAAAAAATTTGCATAATTAAACTTCATATTAAAACGGCATGGTCCGGAACAATATGAGAATTTGATGTTAGACCATGTTGAATGATTCTGTATGAATACGATAATGAATGTTTATAAAAACTCGCTCATTTTGGTGGAGATCGAGGATAAAGATTAAAAAGATTGCTAACAAGTAAATTAATAGATTTGGAAGTCTTAACCATGCTTTAAGCTGGATAAGAACGTACGGTAGTTAGCTAGCTAGGTGTCTTAACCATCCTCTCTTAAATAAGCACTAAATATATATGTCATAGAATATTGTTTAACCATTGGATATAATGAAGTGTTAATTAATTTTTATGCTTTTAGCCAATGCACTCTTTTTTGGAAAGGTGCCAAATAGTAGAAAAAAAAAATGTAAATTAATCTAGAGGTGCCTCCTACTAACAATAGATTAATCTAGACTTAATTTGCAGTGGTTTGGCCTCTAAACCAATTACAAAGAGGTACCTAGCTCTTTGATCCTGTGACACACTAACGGTTACATTTTTCTTCTCAATTTTTGGACATAAAGTAGTAAATAATTAATGCCCAAGTATTGGTATTGGACCACGTACACTATTTTTTTTTATTATTTTTTTTTTGAATTGGCCTTTGCATATATCTTTTTTCATGAAGTTGGGAACAAACTAGCCGGTCGGTAGCCCTCTAGAGTTATCAAAGTTCAATATATTTCTTTCAATTTATGTTTATAGGAATTTCAAATAAATTGTATCACCTCCATTGTTGTTGATGTTGCAGCCTGTCTCTCGAACTCGATCTCTCCAAAATACAGGTAGATGAAACAAAAACAAGTCCAATAAAATATAAAAAAAAAATTTAAAATTAAAAAAGAAGCTGGAAAACTATGAGATATATTCACAAATAAATTGTTATTAAAGAAAATGCTTTGATATGTATCTTTGGTCCTTGAAATTAGGCCTAGGTTTGATTTGTATCGCTCAAATATAAAAAGTTTTAATTTCATCCTCAAAAGATTTAAATATAGAAGTGTTGTCTTTTTCTATCTATCAAATGACGAATTGAATTATATATACATAAAACTAACATAAAATTGATATAATAAGTTTATGTTCTTATGTGGGCGCCCCTCTATAATTGTTTACTCACTAGTTGTAATGCCATATATATACCCCAGATGACAACTGGTTTAATTTCCTTTCTTCTTCTTTTTTCATATATATCTGCGGTTTTTGCTCAAGCTTCCTATGCTATATATCTTTCTCTATTTTGTGAGAAGTGGGCTACTTCAATCACTTTCAGACTGTAACCGGCAATGGCGGAGCCAGGATTTTGTCCGAGTAGGGGCAAAATTAGAATAATAAAATAAATTTTTATTCTCATTATATACTTCATTTATATTATATATAAAATTATGGTGAACACAATTCAAAATAAGAATAATAACGCAATTGATGTGGTCTTTTGTTTACCAAAATATATCAATAATAAATAACCACTCGCAATAGGACGAATCCTTGTAGGATAAGGCTATAGAGAGGGTGTCGAACCTCAAGGACTGCAGGGGTATTGCTATCAAGTTTATGAAGATTAAAAATAACTAATGAAAAGATTGTTGAATTTGTAATTAACTAAAGTGCATAAAATAAACGTAAAAGAGAATTGAAATATAAGAGAGAGAGAAAGAGTAGAGTATTGACTTCACCGCTATCCGCACATCAATGGTTAATCATATTTAATTAGAGAAATTCATTCTATGCATGCTATAAATAAACAAGAAATTACCATATTAAAGCATAAGTATAATCCATCTTCGGTTGGCACGGACCGTCCACCTAACCACTAAGATGCGGTACGACCCGTCTTCCCTAGGCATGGATTAGCTACGTCTTTAATAGGATACATACAATCAAAGCATAAGTATAACCCATCTTCGGTTGGCACGAATCGTCTACCTAAATTACACTAAACTAGGGTGTAGTACGATTCGTCTTCCCTAGGCATGGCCTATCTAATCCTCTTGATCATATGTCAATTAAACCCGTTGTATAATCATCATTCTCATAATCACAGAAAATAAGAATGATTTGAGTTCAATAAAGGTAAAAAGCTTTCTAAGACAAGAGAAGAATTCTACCAATATTGATTATGAATTGAAGAACAATTGCATTAAAAGATGAAGAACAATATCAAATTGTAGCAATTCTCATAATTATACAACCAACATGCATAAACTAAAATTCTCTAAATTAAAATACAATCAAACCATTGTGCTTGGATAGGGCTACATCAATACCCTACAAAGGTTTTTAGCCGCTCATGAAGTTGCTGCAATGGCCTCTTGCCATGATTACTTCTCTTCAACTCTTCAAGCCTTCAAGAAGTTTTTCTCTGAATTTGCTCTAGGTAGCAGTGTCTTTCTTCAATGTTTAGAGGCCTATTTATAGAGATTAGGAGAGGCCTAGAAGCTCTTATAATTCCAGAAAAATCGTCTCTTGAGTCTTCTTGTCCAAGTAGGAGATTGAAACTTCAATCCAAGTAGGAAAAGGATTCCAAATTCGGCCAGAATTGCGGTCCTTTATTTCGGGGCGATTTTGACATAGTAAACGTCCGAATTTGGGAAAAGCTATTTCTGATATATTTGTTGGATTTTTTGTTAGCTTTCCAACTCCACCAATTTCATTGCAATCCGATATTTGACGCAAAAGTTATGATCCAAACACTGAGACATATGCAGAATCCAAATTTGAATCCAATCCGATTTTGACTCTTGTTGGAGAAATTCTGATTTAATCCTTCACTTGATTTGATTAAACTTAACCACATCATATAGGTATCCTATATGATTGGTTAAGCTTAAACATATCTTCTAGGTCTTCTCAAAGTGTGCTTTAAGCCCAAAATTAATGGAATTAATTGCATCTTTATTTAAAACCTGAAAACAATAAAACAACACAAAATCAAACAAATAACAATGCTAAGGAATTAACATATATAAGTTAAGGGGCTTGAATGTGTAACATTCAACGCTTATCACACCCCCAAACTTACATATTGCTAGTCCCTTAGCAATACAAAACAAGAAATAAAACTGAAAAACAACGGAATAAATCCTTCTTTCGTGGGATGTACGATTGCATTTAGCGTATGCAACAAGCCTTTTAAACCTCTAGGACTCCCTAGTAGACGAGTGAAGTCTCGTGAGGGTTTGCCAGAAATGATACCCACAAACATTGTTCCTACCATGTTATCCCCAAGAATGCAGCATCATAAAAATAATGGTCCTCATTCATTAGCAAGCTTAACAAAATAAACTCCATCTTCACAATTTCAGGGAACTAAAAATTAAGCTACTAACATGGCATTATGAGATATCACAAGATTCAAATAGTGTAAAGTGAACTTAACACATAGTCATGAGGTTTCAAAATTAATCTCAATCATGAATGGTTCAATACTCAAAATTCGCTGGACTCCCCATTAGATAAAACAACCAAGGCATATATATTTATTATTATTTTTATATATGCAGGCTATGCAATGCTTAGCTCCCTTAAGCTTTCTAATTGACCCATGTAACAAGTGTTAGGTCAATGACTCCCAAACCAGATGGTTTTAGGGCACTAGGTGTAAAACACCCTAAAGACTTACTAACTCGAGTCAAAAAGGCTACGAAGCCAAACTTAGCCATTTTATCAATCAAAACAAACTTACACCTTTTGACGCGAATACTCAATGCTTAATGAGGCAAGAGATCCGGTTACTCAGCGAAAAGCTCAAAGTGATCAATATTTTTTTTTTTCTTTCTTTTTTTTTTTTTTTTCTTTTCATTTATTTTTTATGCCAAGGTTATTCCTCCAATAAGTTACCCAGCTGCATCCAAGATATTGATAACAGACATAACTGATTTCAAATTTCATACCCCACAGACTACGTGCTAGTGTGCTTGTGTGAATCAAATTGAAACAAGTAATATCTCATGCTGCCAAAGAAATTAACAAAACTTCTTAATTCCCTAGTCAAGTGATCATGTGTTCATCATGTTAAGCTCACCAATGAAATACGAATCAAAATTCAAAATTCAACCAAATTCTTAGAAATAGCATGATCAGGCAGTCACAATATCTATAAGAGGACAACAAAATGTTTTTTCCATCCCCAAACTTAAACGATACATTGTCCCCAATGTATAGATAGAGATACAATACCAGGTGGAAGGAAAAAAATAAATGGGATTGGTTGTACTCCCCCAATCTTCAACGCAAGAATGCATGTCCTAAAAAAAAAAACAAAGCATTACTCCAGCTTTATAATAAGAATCAAGAAAATCAACAAGAGAAGTGTTAGTAAAGTGGGTTGCCTCCCATTAGCGCTAAGTTTAACGTCTTCAGCCAGACAAACTAGATCCACAAACAAATCAAAAATAAAAATGAGGAAGGGTAAGAAAAACTCCTCTAGTCCAAGTAGATAGGATCCGTCAAGTGGATGGATGCAGCATTTTCATTCTGTGCAACTCCCTCTATGTAAGGCTTCAATCTTTGGCCGTTGACTTTGAAAAAAGTGCCATCTTTTGGGTCCTGTAATTCGACGGTGCCATGTGGAGACACTGACGTGACTATGAAAGGGCCATCCCATCTGGAGCGAAGCTTCCCAGGAAAGAGCCGGAGTTTAGAATTGAAAAGCCATACCTTTTGTTCTGGCACGAAGGACTTGGGCAGAATATGTCGGTCATGAAATGCCTTTGTCTTTTCCTTGTAAATGCGGGCATTATCATATGCATCATTGCGCAGCTCCTCCAATTCTGTCAACTGAAGTTTCCGGTGAGAGCCAGCTTCTTTCATGTCAAAATTGAACTGCTTGATTGCCCACAGAGCTTTGTGCTCTAGCTCCACAGGAAGGTGGCATGCCTTGCCATAAACAATCCGGTATGGAGACATACCGATTGGTGTCTTGTAAGCTGTGCGATAGGCCCATAGTGCATCATGGAGGCGCAAGGACCAATCCTTGCGATCGGGCCTAACTGTCTTCTCTAGAATGTGCTTGATCTCCCTATTGGAAACTTCCACTTGGCCACTAGTTTGAGGATGGTAGGGAGTGGCTACTTTGTGTGTGATGGAATATTTAAGGAGCAAGGTCTTGAGAAACCGGTTGCAAAAGTGCTTACCTCCGTCACTAATGATGGCCCGTGGGGTACCGAATCGGCTGAAAATGTTAGTCTGGATGAATTTGACCACAACCTTGTGATCATTAGTCTTGGTGGCCACAGCCTCAACCCATTTAGAGACATAATCCACTCCTACAAGAATATACTCAAACCCAAAAGATGGCGGGAAGGGTCCCATGAAGTCGATACCCCAAACGTCAAAGATTTCAACAATTAGGATAGGGTTTAGTGGCATCATGTCCCTCCGAGACATAGCTCCAAGGCGTTGGCACCTCTCACAAGCTCGACAAAACCTATAGGCATCTTTGAACAAGGTAGGCCATGTGAATCCGCTCTGTAGAACCTTGGCTGCAGTTTTCTTGGCACTGAAGTGTCCTCCACATGCTAATGAATGGCAGAAGGTAAGAATACTGTGGAATTCACTCTCGGGAACACAACGACGGATTATCTGATCAGCACAATACTTGAATAACTCCGGATCTTCCCAAAAATAAGATCGAACTTGCTTGAAGAAGCGGTCCTTGTCTTGTTTGGACCAATGAGAAGGGATCCGACCTGTGGCTAAATAGTTAACAATATCAGCATACCAAGGCAGCTCCCTCGAAGTAATCTCAAATAGTTGCTCATCTGGGAAGGAATCATTAACTGGAATAGGCTGAGGTTTCTCAAACATAATCCGTGACAGGTGGTCAGCGACAACATTCTCAGTTCCCTTCTTGTCCCGTATTTCGATGTCAAATTCTTGCAGAAGAAGTATCCATCGAATCAACCGGGGCTTAGTTTCTTTCTTGGCTAGCAAATGGCGCAGAGCCGCATGATCTGAGTAGATGATTACCTTGGATCCCAGAAGATATGAGCGGAATTTATCCAAGGCAAAGACAACGGCTAGCAACTCTTTTTCTGTTGTTGTGTAATTGACTTGAGCATCCATCAGAGTCTTGCTAGCATAATAGATGACATGAGGAAGTTTACCTTCATGTTGTCCCAGGACCGCACCCACATCATAATCAGATGCATCACACATGATTTCAAATGGCAAAGACCAGTCGGGAGGCTTCATGATGGGAGCAGAAGATAGCATAGAACGGAGCTTATGGAATGACTCTAGACATGCATCATCAAAGTGGAAAGTAGTATCCTTGGCAAGTAAATTACACAAGGGTCTTGAAATTTTACTGAAATCCTTGATGAAGCGGCGATAGAAGCCAGCATGGCCGAGGAAGGAACGAATCTGCTTCACTGAAGTAGGTGGCGGTAGATTTTCAATCAGCTCAACTTTGGCACGGTCCACCTCAATTCCTCTTTTAGATACTATATGGCCCAAAACTATTCCCTCTTGCACCATGAAGTGGCTCTTCTCCCAGCTTAATATTAGATCTGTTTCTTTGCAACGTTGAAGCACAAGTGATAGATTGTGGAGACATGTATCAAAGGAGGAACCAAAAACAGAGAAATCATCCATAAATACCTCTAAAAATTTTTCTACCATGTCTGAGAAGATCGACATCATGCATCGCTGAAAAGTGGCAGGTGCATTGCATAATCCAAAGGGCATGCGCCTATAAGCGAAAGTGCCAAAGGGGCAGGTAAAGGTCGTCTTCTCTTGGTCTTGGGGATCAACTGCCACTTGATTATACCCGGAGTACCCATCTAGGAAACAGTAGTAGCTTTGGCCAGCAAGACGTTCCAGGATTTGATCAATGAATGGGAGTGGAAAGTGATCCTTCCGAGTATGGGAGTTGAGCTTGCGGTAGTCAATACAGACGCGCCATCCCGTGGTTGTGCGCTGGGGAATCAATTCACCAACTGAGTTCTCTACCACTGTGATGCCCGACTTCTTTGGAACCACTTGGGTGGGGCTCACCCACTTGCTATCGGAGATAGGGTAGATGATACCTGCATCAAGTAATTTGACCACCTCCTTCATCACTACCTCTTTCATATTGGGATTCAGCCGGCGCTGTGCCTCACGAGACGGTCGAGCATCTTCCTCTAAATGAATCCGGTGCATACAGATGGAGGGGTCAATGCCCTTCAAATCAGCTACAGTCCATCCAATAGCCTCTTTATGCTTCTTCAATACTGCTAATAAACTATCTTCTTGGTCCTTTTGTAGATCTGAAGCAATGATGACCGGCAAGGTATCATTAGCGCCAAGGAAGGCATACTTAAGCTTGTTTGGCAGTGGCTTCAATTCAAGCTTCGGTGGAGACTCAAGGGAAGGAATGAGAGGAGTGCTTGAAGTTGGAGGTAGGGGCTCCTTGGGTAGTCTCCATGGATGAAAATCTGCACTGGCAGCTGTCTCTAGCAAGGTATTTACCTCATCAATGTATTGATTGGTGTTGAAGTCTTCAGAGCCAAAGTGAGTTAGGCAATCTTCCAAAGGATCCCTTGCCAAAATACTGGGGAGTGAATCTTCTACATATTCTTCAATGTTGTCCACAAAGAAACACTCATTCTGATCAGGTGCATGCTGGATTGCATTGAAGATATTTAACTTGACCTTCATATTACCAAAGGAGATCTCCATGACTCCTGTACGACAATTGATGCATGCATTGGCCGTGGCTAAGAAAGGGCGCCCAAGGATGACCGGGATCAGCTTCTCAGGATTGGGAACGGGCTCAGTGTCAAGTACGATGAAGTCCACTGGGAAGAAAAACTTATCTACTTTGATGATGACATCTTCTATTACCCCTCTTGGTTTCTTAATAGACCGATCAGCCAACTGTAGAATTACTGTGGTGGGCTTCAGTTCCCCTAGGTCAAGTTGCTGATACACTGAATAGGGAAGTAAATTCACACCAGCTCCTAGATCTAGGAGTGCTTTATCAATCTCACTCTGTCCGATGATACATGAAATTGTAGGGGATCCAGGATCCTTGAACTTCGGAGGAGTGTTGTGTTGAATCAGGGAACTCACATGCTCAGTAAGAAGTACTTTCTTGGGAATATGATTTCTACTTTTCCTTTTCTGAGTACACAAGTCCTTGAGGAATTTTGCATAGGCAGGTACTTGCTTGATGGCATCAAGGAGTGGAAGGTTGATTTTTACCTGTTTGAAGACCTCCATCATATCTTGTATTTTCTCTCCTTGTTTCCCAAAGTGAGAAGGTGCCTTGAGACGTTCCGGGAATGGAACCTGAGGCTCATATGGTATCTCAAGAGTGGGAGCTGATGAAGAAGAGGCCTCAATGTTTACTTGCTTACCCTTGTCCTTCTGCAGATTCTGTGGGATCTCAGTTTGCTCATCCACCTTTTCTTGCACATAATTGTTGACCCTTCTTCCACTACGCAATGTGGTGATGGCTTGAACTTGTTGGTGATGTGAAGTATTGCCTTCTACCATGTAGTGTCCTTTCGGGTTGGCCACCGGCTGACTTGGAAGTGTCCCCTCTTCTCTCTTGTTGAGGGTATTAGCCATCTGTCCCATTTGAGCCTCTAACTTGGCGATGGATTGAGAGTGAGAGTTCACTATCTGATTCCGAGAGTCCACCTTCTGATTGATCTCGCCTAGAAGTTTCAACATCTGAGCCTGAATGCCAGAATCTGACTGAGAAGATGGTGTGGCCTGAGATTGTTGTTCTGAAGGGCGGTATGTGGAAGAAGATTGGTAGGGCTGCCTGTTAGATTGAGCTTGATTATGCACCCCTGGGACTGAGTTACTTGAAGCTTGAGCCTTCCATGAGAAATTGGGATGATTTCTCCACCCTGGGTTATAAGTATTGGAGTATGGATCATTACCCGGATGTGAAAAAGCTGCATTGACCTGCTCAGTTGAATCATCAGAAAACTTTCCAGAAGTAGGACAATCATTTGTATGATGCGTAGGATTAGAACAAAATGAGCATGGTGTGTGCTGTGTGTGCATGTGAGTAGAATTAGGAGCAAAACCAGCAACCATCATTTGATCTAATTTCCTAGTGATAGCATCAACTACTTGGGTAGCTACATCTGAAGAATGTCCTATTTCAAAAAGACCTTCGATCTTTGGTGCTTTAGGTGCAGGCACTCTACGTCTAGTGGATGCATGCTGAATGGAATTATTACTCAAGTTTTCAAATAATGTCCATGCTTCGTCCTCACTTTTCATCATAAATGTTCCCCCACAAGATGCATCTACCATTTGTCTATTAGGCTCAGTCAAGCCTTCATAGAAGCTTTGCACTAGCTGCCACTTCGGGACAGCGTGGTGTGGGCATGATCGAAGCAGGTCCTTGAGTCTTTCCCAGGTCTCATACAGTTGTTCTCCCTCATTTTGGGAGATACTAGTGATAGCTCTCCTAATATCATTGGTCTTGCCTATGGGAAAATACTTCTTCAGAAATTCTTGTTGCAATTGAGCCCAAGAAGTAATGGAGTTTGGTGCTAAGGAATGAAACCAATGTTTGGCTCTTTCTTTGAGGGAGAAGGGAAAGAGACGCATCCTTAGAGCGTCCTCGGTGAACCCGCTCAATTTAATGGTAGAACAAATTGCTAGGAATTCACCGAGGAAGTCGTAAGGATTTTCAGTACTAAGTCCTAGAAAAGATGGTAAACTCTGTATAGTACTAGGCTTAATCTCATAATGGGCTGCCGTCACATCTGGCAGCCTGAGACATGTGGGAGAAGTGTATGTGGTAGGGAGATAATGATCTCTCAAAGCCATAGGGTTATCGTCACCCATAGTCTCAGTGGTGCGTTCTCCTAGCAAATTAGAGTTCCTTTCGGATCTAAGTTGTCTAAGAGTGCGTTCAATGTCGGGGTCGCAAGAAATTAAAGGCAATGATAAAGAACGACGACCCAGCATACAACAAAACAAAATAAAGATAAAAACAGGATAAAAGCTCACAAACGGCCCGTAGGAATGCTGGAATTTAGCTGCTGCAGATGATGATGGCGGTCAGCGAGGAAAACTGAGAGGGAAAAGGAAAAGAAAAACTAAAAGCAAAATTAGAAACGAAAATCAAGAGTAAAAATAAAAAGAAATAGAAAAAAAAATGAAGCTAGATTTAATCTTTAAAACTTAATAACGTAACCGTTTGCAGTCCCCGGCAACGGCGCCAAAAATTGATGTGGTCTTTTGTTTACCAAAATATATCAATAATAAATAACCACTCGCAATAGGACGAATCCTTGTAGGATAAGGCTATAGAGAGGGTGTCGAACCTCAAGGACTGCAGGGGTATTGCTATCAAGTTTATGAAGATTAAAAATAACTAATGAAAAGATTGTTGAATTTGTAATTAACTAAAGTGCATAAAATAAACGTAAAAGAGAATTGAAATATAAGAGAGAGAGAAAGAGTAGAGTATTGACTTCACCGCTATCCGCACATCAATGGTTAATCATATTTAATTAGAGAAATTCATTCTATGCATGCTATAAATAAACAAGAAATTACCATATTAAAGCATAAGTATAATCCATCTTCGGTTGGCACGGACCGTCCACCTAACCACTAAGATGCGGTACGACCCGTCTTCCCTAGGCATGGATTAGCTACGTCTTTAATAGGATACATACAATCAAAGCATAAGTATAACCCATCTTCGGTTGGCACGAATCGTCTACCTAAATTACACTAAACTAGGGTGTAGTACGATTCGTCTTCCCTAGGCATGGCCTATCTAATCCTCTTGATCATATGTCAATTAAACCCGTTGTATAATCATCATTCTCATAATCACAGAAAATAAGAATGATTTGAGTTCAATAAAGGTAAAAAGCTTTCTAAGACAAGAGAAGAATTCTACCAATATTGATTATGAATTGAAGAACAATTGCATTAAAAGATGAAGAACAATATCAAATTGTAGCAATTCTCATAATTATACAACCAACATGCATAAACTAAAATTCTCTAAATTAAAATACAATCAAACCATTGTGCTTGGATAGGGCTACATCAATACCCTACAAAGGTTTTTAGCCGCTCATGAAGTTGCTGCAATGGCCTCTTGCCATGATTACTTCTCTTCAACTCTTCAAGCCTTCAAGAAGTTTTTCTCTGAATTTGCTCTAGGTAGCAGTGTCTTTCTTCAATGTTTAGAGGCCTATTTATAGAGATTAGGAGAGGCCTAGAAGCTCTTATAATTCCAGAAAAATCGTCTCTTGAGTCTTCTTGTCCAAGTAGGAGATTGAAACTTCAATCCAAGTAGGAAAAGGATTCCAAATTCGGCCAGAATTGCGGTCCTTTATTTCGGGGCGATTTTGACATAGTAAACGTCCGAATTTGGGAAAAGCTATTTCTGATATATTTGTTGGATTTTTTGTTAGCTTTCCAACTCCACCAATTTCATTGCAATCCGATATTTGACGCAAAAGTTATGATCCAAACACTGAGACATATGCAGAATCCAAATTTGAATCCAATCCGATTTTGACTCTTGTTGGAGAAATTCTGATTTAATCCTTCACTTGATTTGATTAAACTTAACCACATCATATAGGTATCCTATATGATTGGTTAAGCTTAAACATATCTTCTAGGTCTTCTCAAAGTGTGCTTTAAGCCCAAAATTAATGGAATTAATTGCATCTTTATTTAAAACCTGAAAACAATAAAACAACACAAAATCAAACAAATAACAATGCTAAGGAATTAACATATATAAGTTAAGGGGCTTGAATGTGTAACATTCAACGCTAATATGTGAAACACAAAAAGTATATCTATCAGACTTCATAAATATCTCATAATTAATATATTAATAAGTTGTCAACTTGTCATGTAGGCAATACTACAAAACTAAACAAAAATACAAACTATCTAAAATTGCATCCTCCGAGTTCTCAAAGAAACAAAATCATCAAGTATCGAATCTGAATTGAAGCTCTCAGAAATTTCCCTCTCAATATAGACAAGTAAGCTATTTGCGAGAAACTCATCATCCATTTTGTTACGAAATCTTGTTTTAACGACTTTCATAGCTAAAAATGTTCATTCAGTAGTTGTTGTAGATAATGGAAAAGTCAAAACAAGAAGAATCAATCTGTCAATAAGATGATATCTTTCTGATTTTTCTGTCTCTATCAATCATCGACATAATTCTGCAATGGAAGACAAATTTTTTAATTTCGGATCATTAAGCATATCAAGTTGAAAATGCTTCAACTGAAATCTCAGATTAATTTTCTCTTAGTCTGAAAAATCAAGAGGATAATACTTCTCTGCAAGCCTACATATATCATCAATGCTAAAGGATTTATAAGCATCATTTGGATCCAAAGCTAAACTAAGTGTCAAGAGTTCTATTGCCCCTTCACTAAACCTATTATCGAGCTCTTGCAACTGAAAGTCTATAGTAGCATTGAATATGTCAAAATGATAATGATGCTCCACTGTGATGTGATCTCGTTGATGACACTTCGACGTTGAACATAACGAACACCCAAATCTGGAATGTCAATTTCAGATTTCTTGCAGAAAGAGACTACTTCCTCAAGCAAACTATCTCAATTTTCATCTCTCAACTTTTGGATGAGTTTTTTTTGTATTAGTAACCAATTGCACCGCAGTCAAGATATCTTGAGATTTTTGTTGTAAATGTTGACAGAGAGCATCAATAATACCCATGATTTTTTCATCAAATGTAAAATGAATATGAATTGAAATGAAGTAATCATTTTATAAGCAACATTAGCATCCCCACGTTGAGAGTAAGTGGATCATTCATTTATAATATTTTCAAGCACTGAACAAGTAGCACTAAATAGCCTTACTAAGCTACAATAGATTGATAATGAGAACTCCAACAAGTATCACCAGCTCGTTTTAAAGTGCCAATTTGGTTAGCTCATTTTCGAGTTTCAAGTTCATCAATAGCTAACAAATGTGCGGTTTCTGCTGCTTGAGTAGCTTGTAGTTCATCATGACGCTTGCACGAAGCAACAACAACATTGATAGTGAAATTCAAATTTGAGAAGAACTCATGAACAGAAACTACCTCTCTAGATACAACAACTAATGCTAATTGTAATCGATAAGCGAAACAATGAACATAGTATGCACATGGACAATCATTAAGAAATAATGCTTGTAATCATTTCCATTCGCCACGCATATTACTAGCACCATCATACCCTTGTCCACAAATATTTTGAATATCAAGACGGTGTTGAGAAAGAACAGCAGATATTTCATTCTTTAAAGTCGATGCCGATGTATCTTTAACATGGACAATATCAAAGAAACGTTCTTACATAAAATCATCTTTGTCAACAAATCTTAAAACAATAGTCATTTGTTATTTCTTAGACTCATCTCGTGCTTCATCAACAATAATGCAAAATTTTGAATCACGAATTGCATTTCGTACCCTATTTGCCAAGACATGTAAAATATCTTTTTGAATATGATGTGAAGTATATTTAGCATTTTGTGGAGCATTTTCTAAGACAACCTTAGCAACTTTCTCATTGTACATGGATACAAGTTCTATCAACTCAAGAAAATTGCCACTATTTTTTGAATTTGGACCCCATCATGACCTCTAAGAGCACATCTTTGGGATGTTAAATAACAAATACAATCAATTGAAATCTTCAATCGAAATCGATTATTCAATTTTTGTTCCAAAGTTTGCTTATCAATCACATTTTTAATATGCTGAGATTGATTCATCAAAGTATCACAACACTTAACAACATTATTATAAGGTGAACACGGATCATTTCCCATATGGACCAAAAAAACACAATTTATACCATCATTAACCTTTTTCCAATTACGAAATCCTTCAATAGTAAATGCATTAGCTCCGGGTCGTCCCATTGGCTTTTTATCGAAAAGATAGCAGGGCAAACAATAAGCAACATCTTTTGTAAGAGAGCAATCTAACCAATTAAATATCTTATACCAAGATGATTGAAATCTCCGACGATTTTTTCCAGTTCCCAAAAATGGAAGTCCAGAACTTTTAGAAGGAATGAATCTATATGGACCGTCTTTAAGATAAACACGTCTAATTTCATCCTGTTGATTAACTGGATATTCTGTATTTGGCGACGTAACCCTGGATCATGTTCTATAGTAGAACTGTCAACTGACTCAATTTGAGATTTAATTCTTAGCATCTTAGAAGGGCGTTGCTCAGGAGCTGAAGGTTGAGGATTAGATGTGGAAGAAGACATTTTAGAATTGGAATCTGCATTTTTTTCTTAAAAAAAATGCATTAATTCTTTTTGGCTTGCCCATGGTGTAATCTAAGATTTTTCGAAAACCTGAAAATTTATTTATCTATTAGTTTTAAGTGTTTCTAATTGCACTAAAAAAACTCATGACTTATGACACATATTCCAATGATATTATAATTAAATAATTACAGTATTATGATCACTATTAATCTAACAAATCTTTAAGAATATCTTAATAAAAGGACCAATCAATAACAAATAACAAATAACATACGTACCTGAAAGTGTAAAAAATTTACTGAAACTTATTGACACTGGCAAAATCCCAAAGTATGCAGAAAACCTTCTAAAAGATGCCAATATTGTTCTTATCTGAATAAGAAAACAATTATAATAAAAAAATAATAGCCAATAAATCTCATAAATGTAAAATAAATAATCAAAAATATTATTAGCATAATTTTTTATTTTTTTTTAAAATTCATGAATACACTACAAATTGACAATATTAAAATTATTCAAATAGTCTACTAGACTACTAGTCATGATTATTTAAATAAAATAAAAAAATAATTTTTATATTTTTAATGGATTCCTTTGTTTTTATTTTACAATCAAATAAGTTACCCTACACAAAAAATGGATCTCTTACATCAAATAACTTTTACTTGACCATTCTAGACTAGTAAACTCTCTCATTAAAGTCACATAGTACACTATACACATTGCACAAAGGTGAAAGGCCATTACTTTATACACGTGATTGTACTAAACACACTACACAAAGGTGAAAGGCCATTACTTTATACTGAACACACTTAGACCAGTACTTTATATTTTCTTTTCTTTTTTATTTTGAGGATTTGAAAAAAGACCATTCTATTAACTCTATCATACGGTCCAACCACTAAAAGATGAACCACGGGAATATAGCAGCAGAGTCCCAGAGCCAGAGAGCACACCATATTCATACAAAAAAATAAAATAAAAAATATAGAAAGAAAGAAAAAAGAAAAAGATAACAGACGGCTCACAACCAACACTCTCTAGAGTTTGCAAACACCACCACCATCAACAATTCAATAGACAAAGAAGAAGAGCAGAAGAAGCCGAAGAGCAAACTTCTTGAAGCCGTTGTTGCTACCGCTTGGTAAGCATGGACTTAAAATTAAAGGTTTGTTTTATTGTTTCATTGTTTGCTTTAGAGTTTAGATCGGTATAACCGGTGTACAAGGGGAGAAGAATACTATACATTTATACGGTTGTACCCTTTAGGCTATTGCTAGGTAAAAAAGTGTGGTTGGGTCGTAACTTGTGTTGAATTTGTGAATTGTAAGATATTAGCCCAGATTTGAAGCCAAGTTAATTTTTTTAGAGGGCTTAGCTAGGTGATTAGGCTTAAAATACTCAAATATTTTTTTTTTTTTAAAAAAATAAGATGGAGGGGCAGGCGCCTCTGCCCACCCCCCCTTAAATCTGCCCCTAGTAACTAGAACACAAAATGGCAATTTCTTCCTTTTATTCCAAGTTTTTTTTTGGAGTGTTGGCTTTCTTTGCTCTTGTATTTGCTATTGTTTAGTCTGCTTCGGTTGAGTTTTCGATCACTCCTGTTTCTGGTAAATGTTTTTTCTCTCACACACACACATGCACATGTCATGGGATTTGGCATAGAAAGTGTTATTGCTCTCACAGATGTACGTGTTCCTAAGTGCAAGATAATGAAAAACGTACATCATTATTAAATATTTGAAATCTTGTTTATTTTTTACAAGAAATGTATAGTATTCTTGACTGTTCATAGAGATTGATTAATTTTGTTGTTTTATATATAGGGTGTTTAATTTGTGTTTGTAAACAATTTTCTAAATTTCCCTTTGCCATGTACAATACTGATCAAATTTGGTAATTCTCATATATTTTTAGAAAGAGAGAAAAATTAAAAATAACCTGGACTAAATGCAATGATCCGTTAATGGTTTGTAATATACCCATATTAGAAAAATATGTCTTCATAAAAATGGTTGGAATCGCTAAAAGAATGACGTGAAATATTTACTCATTCATTGCATTGTCATTCTTTATTAGTCTTGCTTGTAAGTGTGAGTACGTTGGATCGTGTATTTATTTCTTTTGCTATGAAATATTTCCATGGGCTTTCGCTAGCTATTTTGAAGAGTTTTTATGGAGATTTATACAGTAAATCTCGGGAAAATTAAAACACATTCTTAAGTGCAGATAAAAGCTAAGAATAAAGCTAATCTTCACACTCATTTATCACACCGGTCATGTCAAGATTCTTCAAAGTTGAAAGAGCATTTTTCTCTAGCGCTTAATTGGGTCAGGAATCAAGATTCATCAATTATGACAGCAAGCAATGAGTCTCCAATATCTTTAACAATAGTATTGACAGTTCAACTATTGCAATACTTGCTATTTCTTTTTGACTGTCTAGTGTGGTCATTCAATGATTTTAAGAAGCATTTTCTAAGATTACCTTGTCAATTTTTATTATTATTATGTTTTGTAAGAATTTGTAACAGTGTTGTTATTGATATGAAAATGTAGATGGGATTATGGAATGATTAAGATTGAAACATGATTGAATGAAGAACGATTGAATTGATGAAACTGAAAAGTAGACAAATTCAAGGATGTCTTAGCCTCCAAGGTTCAAGAACCAAACAAAATAAAGCCTACTGTTCTTAAATGCTTTGGGCCTTTTATACATGCCCAGTTATACAGATCTAATGACCAAAAGCCCACTGTTCAATGACCGAAAGCCCAAATTAAACTTAGCCTCCAAGATTATAAAACGCAGGACTTATAATACAAAACGCAAGAGTCCAAAACGCACTCCTTAAAACATAAAACGCAAACGCCACCAGCTGTGTCGCATATCCTTCATCTAACAGCCTTCTGCCACGTATTTAGCTCCTAGCTCACTGTTATATTAGCCTACTGTTCTTACATGCATTGGACCTTTTATACATGCCTAGTTATACAGGTCTAATGACCAAAAGCCCACTGTTCAATGACCAAAAGCCCAAATGAAACTTAGCCTCCGATATTATAAAACATAGGACTTACAAAACAAAATGCAAGACTCCAAAACACACTCCTTAAAACATAAAACGCAAATGCCTCCAGCTGTGTCGCATATCCTTCATCTAATAGCCTCCTGTTGTCACGTATCCAGCCTCTAATTCACTATTACATTACCCACCTCTTCAAAAGCACCTTGCGGGCAAGGTGCTAGCTTAAAAAAATAAATAAATAAATAAATTGTAAGCCTCAAAACAAAAACGCATAGAACTAACGACGTAAAGACATTTCTGTTGTTCCCTAAAGAAAGTTGCCTCTAGCTGTTTGCAAGACTTTTTCAACTGCATTCTCCCGCTGTCATGTAGCAGTCTATCTCCATACATTGCAGTTTTTCTAGGTGCTTCTCTTCCTCCTCCTTGTTCACGTCCACTCTGTAGCTTCTACAAGAAGCTAGGATCTGGTGAACTAAAGCAAGGAAGGGAGGGCAAGGACCGAGAGGGAAATTTTGGAAATGTTGGACCACCCATTCTTGCCCACTTCTACGCCAGCATCAACGCACCCCGGTGGCTTTGCTTCCTGACCGAGTTCTGCCCTGGCGGTGATCGTGACATGCACCGCCAACACCAGCCATCCAAGTGCTACAAGAGGAACGCACCTCTAAACATAGCTTTTGTGGATTTTCCGCATCAGCTTGTGGCTCTTCCTCTTCAAGGTTCGTGTCCTTTTCATTGGCCATTTGTTTCCAACGTCATTTGTGATTCAGGACCACAAAGTACACCCCATTCTCATTTGAGTGCTAAGATAATAAGGAACTCACCATGGAAATCGAGGCCTCCAATTTGTTCTCACTAGGTACTACACAGACGCTACATGAATGTGGTTCTTCCCATCCAAAATTCTCAGCCTTTCGCAAAATTTCCTTCCTTAAGTGAGCGTGTCTAAGCTCCAATTTCGAGTCCAGTCTTTCATCAAACAAGTTTGCTACATTTTGATAAAGCCCATAACACTCCTGAAATTGCTTCACCACGAGAGATACTAAAATTCGTGTTGGAGGAATTTCGTCAAACAGTTGGTAGGTATCTTCAACCAGGTCTGTTCTTTGAATTATTGTGTGTGTTGCTTCTTTGTCTTCCTTCTCTTCTCCTTTCCCGAATGCATCTCCCTTGTACTGCTTCCTTCTTGATACTCATTGTTGGTCGGTTAATGGCAGTTTCTTCGTCTTCCTTCTATTCTCCTTTCTCGAATGCATCTCTCTTACCGCTTCCTTCATGATACCCATTGTTGGGTTGGTTATTGACAGCCAATAACTCTTGAAACTGCTTCATCATTTCTAATTAATTTTGTTCCATGACCGATTGCAAAACCGCTTGCAATTAAGTTCTAGTCATCAGTCTAGCCTGCAAGTGCGCCAAGCTTTCCTTCAATTCACACAATTGCTATGATTTATCTGCCATTGTAGTTGACTTAAAATTTCAGAGGATCTAAGGCTCTGATATCACTTGTAACAGTTAATTAGGGGTTCGATACGTGGCAGCAAGAGGCTATCAAAGGGATAATTGCACCGTTGGTCCCTATGGTATGCCATAATTATTTTTCACTCCCTATGGTTTAAAAAGTGCATGGGAGGTCCCTGTGATATGCAATAATTACGTTTTACTCCCTAGGTCGATTTTTCGTCCACCATTTTGACGGAATCTGTTAGCCCTACACGTCAGCGACACGTGTCGCCAATAAGATGGCGACACGTGTCCATTTTCATAGAAAATATAAATTTATTAATAATTTTTTATTTTATTTTATTTTATTTTTTTTAAAAAAAAAAAAAGAAAACTGGCAGCCAATGGGGGTGGCCGCACGCCACCCCTAGATCTATTAGGGGTGGCCCAGCCACCCCCTTGCCACCTTTTTCCTTTTTTTGTTTTTTTTTTTTAAAATTTTAATTTTTTCAAAAAAAAATAAGTATTTTTATTTATTTTTTAATAAATTTATATTATTTTATTAAGATGGACATATCAACGCCACGTGTTGCCAATAAGATGGCAACACGTGGCATTTGACGGAATCTGTTAAAATTTTTAATGGAATTTGACTGTAGGGATCGATTTGTAATTATTGAATATTACAGGGACCTACCATGCACTTTTTAAACCATAGGGAGTTAAAAATAATTATGGCATAACACAGGGACCAACAATGCAATTATTCCGCTATCAAATGAAGGATATACGATACAGCTGGAGGCATTTGCGTTTTATGTTTTAAGGAGTGCATTTTGGAGTCTTGCGTTTTGTATTATAAGTCATACGTTTCATAATCTTGGAGGCTAAGTTTCATTTGGGCTTCTGGTCATTAGACCTGTATAACTGAACATGTATAAAAGGCCTAAAGCATGTGAGAACAGTAGGCTAATGTAACAGTGAATTATGGGCTGGGATACGTGGCAGCATGAGGCTATCAGATGAAGGATATGAGACACATATGGAGGCGTTTGTGTTTTATGTTTTAAGGAGTGCTTTTTGGAGTCTTGCGTTTTATATTATAAGTTCTGCATTTTATAATCTTGGAGGTTAAGTTTCATTTGGGCTTTTGGCCATTCAACAGTGGGTTTTTGGTCATTAGACTTGTATAATTAGGCATGTAGAAAAGGCCTAAAGCATGTAAGAACAGTAGAATTAGGGGCTAGATGCGTGGCACTAGAAGGCTATCAGATGAATGATATGAGACACAACTGGAGGCGTTTGCGTTTTATGTTTTAAGGAGTGAGTTTTGGAGTCTTGCATTTTGTATTAGAAGTCCTGCGTTTTATAATCTTGGAGGCTAAGTTTCATTTGGGCTTTTGGTCATTGAACAATGGGCTTTGTGTCATTAGAATTGTATAACTGGGCATGTATAAAAGGCCCAAAGCATGTAAGAACAGTAGGCTAATGTAACAGTGAATTAGGGGCTGGATACATGGCAGTAGGAGGCTATCAGATGAAGGATATGCGACACAGCTGGAGGCTGGGCATTTGAGTCTTATGCTTTAAAGAGTGCATTTTGGAGTCTTGAGTTTTGTATTGTAAGTCCTGCGTTTTATAATCTTGGAGACTAAGTTTCACTTGGGCTTTTGGTCATTAACCCTGTATAACTAGGCATGTATAAAAGGCTCAATGCATGTAAGAACAGTAGGCTAATATAACAATGAATTAGGGGCTGAATAAGTGGTAACAAGAGGCTATCAGATGAAGGATATGCGACACAACTGGAGGCGTTTGCGTTTCATGTTTTAAGGAGTGCGTTTTGGAGTCTTGCATTTTGTATTGTAAGTCTTGCGTTTTATAATCTTGGAGGCAGTCATTGAACATTGGGCTTTTGTTCATTCAACCTGTATAACTAGGCATGTATAAAAGGCTCAAAGCATGTATGAACAGTGGCTAATGTAACATTGAATTAGAGGCTGGATATGTGGCAGCAGGAAGCTATCAGATGAAGGATATGCAACACAGCTGGTGGCTTTTGCATTTTATATTTTAAGAAGTGTGTTTTGGAGTCTTGTGTTTTGTATTATAAGTCTTGCGTTTTATAATATTGGAGGCTAAGTTTCATTTGGGCTTTTAGTTATAGATCAATGGGCTTTTGGTAATTAGACATGTATAACTGGGTATGTATAAAAGGCCCAAAACATGTAAGAATAGTAGACTAATGTAACAGTGAATTAGGGGCTGGATACGTGGCACCAGGAGGCTATGAGATGAAGGATATGCGATACAGTCAGAGGCGTTTGTGCTTTATGTTTTAAGGAGTGCGTTTTGGAGTCTTGCATTTTGTATTATAAGTCATGCGTTTTATAATCTTGAATGTTAAGTTTCATTTGGACTTTTGGTCATTGAACAGTAAGCTTTTGGTCATTAGACATGTATAATTGGGCATCTATAAAAGGCCCAAAGCATGTAAGAACAATAGACTTTGTTTTGTTTGGTTCTTGAACCTTGGAGGCCAAGACATCCTCGAATTTGTCTACTTTTCAGTTTCATTAATTCTATCGTTCTTCATTCATTCCGGTTTCAATCTTAATCATTCCATAATCCTATCTACAGGCTTTTGGTGCTTTGGAGAAGGGAGAGACGACCAAAGCAAAATGAGAAAAGTATATTATAGAATAAAAGAGCCGTTATTTTTCCCTTCCCAGTCCTATTATACTTTGATAAAGTTTTGGATGACTAAATCTATTAGATAAATAAATCTTTCTTTTAGATAAATTAATGGTCCTCGGCAAAGTCGGCACATGGCCTGGTTTATGGCAAGATATCCATGATGGATTCTTTTCGCAATTGGAACAAGGATAACATGCCTTGATGAACAAGACCACAAAGCTTAAGCAAATGATCTTAAAAACAAAAACACAAAAACACAAAAAAAAAAAAAAAAAAACCATGGAAAGATGGTGATAAAACTTTTATTCAATGAGCGTATATATGGAATATATATATTAGTCAGTAAACTCACATCAAAAGAGTGACGTGGCTCGGTTTATAATGGCATATCCTTCATCTGATAAACTCTTGCAACCACGTATCCAACCCCTAATTCACTATTACAGAATTGCAAGAAATTCAATAAATTTTCCTTGAACACTAGAGTGCATAGATTAATCATGACCACGCAATGCTAAAAAAAGCAAATGCAATCAACTGATACATTCAAACAAAATCTATATTTTATTTTCTGCTAATCTAATTGTATTTTAAAAAAATGTTAGGATGCTTTATTTATGATTTAACAAAGGTTGACATTTTCGCTTTATTATTTGCACTATTGTGAACCCTTGCAATACTCTGTAACTTCTCTCTCTTTTTATAATATATATATAAATCATTTAGTAACAAACGAGTCTCCTCCTACTTTAACTCTAGTGTCTAGTCTGAAAAAATAACGATATAAGCCATACACATCTTTTGAAATGTTGTATTTCAACCAGTTAGCATTTTCTTTGAATCGAGCGGGATTAAAACAACACAATATTTTTGTTTTCATCAAAATTTCCACCTTTAGAGAGTCGTCCTTTCAAATTATCTTCGTAGAAAGTTATGGTTAATTGGTTGACACGGTCCTTTAATTTTTGTAGATATGCTTTTTGAATTTGGTCTCTATCATTAAGATGATAATAAAAAAATTATTCATCTTAAGTAATGATCTATTTGCAGATTTCACTAAATCTATCTTGACACGAGCTTGTTTAGATAACTACAATTGTATATTTCATGCAATTAAAATATGTAAATATATATATATATATATATATATATATATCAACAATTAATTGAAAGAGCAGTCTAAATATAAAAAATTTACATATAAATTTTTTTTACTTAAAAGTAAATTTTTAAAAAAATCAATATAAAAATTTGATTACTTACCTAAAAATTTTAAAGAAAGAAAGGAACTATTTGTAGTAAAGTGGCACTTATTATTAGACTGTGAAATTGAGAGCAAAAAAGACTAATTATAGTGGTTTTTGGTGAATCTCGTAATAATGTTTGGTAAATGATTTTTTTTTTTTTTATGGTTAATTGGAACAGCCATACAAATGAATTTTGCAACTGGGGCTCGATATCTTCTTCTTCTTTTATTTTATTTTTTTATAGATACATGAAAAACAGAATTACAACAGGAATGAAAAACAACAAAAGTAAGGGCTAAGCAACCCGAAATTTAAACTAAAAACGAAAGTATACGGGAACAATGCTTCCGAAGATGCGGGTCTAATGATTCATGACACGGATGTCAAAAACCAAGGCCACTAGTTAAGGTGGTATAAGATATATAAAGTGTTCAAAGAACTCAAACACCAATACAGGGATAAACAGAGAGAGGTTACAACAGAAAAGCTCAAAACAAAACACAACAACACAAAAACAGGAAAATAACCATCAACAAAGGCCCGGAGGAGGGGAGGGGAGTGGGAGCCACCTCTGGTGGCGCGTGAGAGCCACGCGCGGCCAGAGGAAGGCCTCTCGCCAGTGGGAGACGCTGGAGTCGTCGAAGTACGCTGCAAGCCGTGGTGGGGAGAGGCGGTTGGAGGAGACGTGGTCCACACGAGCCAGGAAGATCCCTGGCGCGTGCAGAAGACGCTCCGGCGAGTGGGCAGCGGTGGGGAGCATGACGACCGTCAGTGGACTCGGAGGACACCGGTGAACCCACTGGTGAGGCGCGTGTCGTGCGAAAATTGGCCGAGAAATGTAGATCTAAATCCTAAGATTTCGACCCAAAAAACACACAAAACACGGTGGAAAGAGACGGGATAAACCAGTGAGCTTTGTGTTGAGAGAAGAACGAGAAGAAAAGGAACCATAAAAAAATCTAACATGATAGAAACCTCAAAAGAGGCAGAAGCTTTGGTGGGTTGATTGTTACGGGAGAAAACTCTCAAGGGTTGTGGGTGGCTGGTTGGGTGGGTGAATAGAGGAGAAGGAGAGGGAGATGGGGTTGCAAGGAAATGGGAGAAGGTTACAGGGAAAGTGGGGAGGGAAACCAAAAGGCTTCCCGCCCAAGTCGGCTTGCACAGGAAAAAAGTCACAAAGATGAGAGAGAACGGAGCGTTTGGTTTGTAATTCACCTAAACAAACTACTGGGGCTCGATATCTTAGGCGTGTTTTACACTGCACAATGACAGCCAGCCTATCACATCACCCTCCCAGCCTCCCTCCATAAATTCTTATCCTCATATGAAATTTGTCTCATGCCATTTATTATAAGGGCAAAAAATTGAACTTAATTTAATCATTTTATAGACCTTTCTTCAATCAAATTTTGTCTAATAATGTCATTTTCCAATCAAATTAAACGGATAAAGATCATCTTTATTTCATGATCAATATTCTATTTTATTTCATCTAACAGTGGAGTGGCATCACATCACATCAACTATAAAATGACACGATTTCATTTCACTTAAAATAGATACGACTAGGGCTGTAAACGAGCAGGTCCGAGCCGAGTTTTGGCAATCCCGGACCGACTCGTTTTAAGGAGAATTTAAACAAGTCGATCCCGAGCTAGAGCCGGGCTTAAGAACCTTTGTCCGGGATCGACTCGTTGGGGTAATACCCCAACTCGGGACTGTTAAGTAAGCCCTCACGAGTCGATCCGAGTGCTCGACTCGCTCGAGTTAACTCGAGCTCGGATCAAACCCAAAAAGTTGTTTGAAGTTCAATCCGAGCCCGAGCTTCGGGTTCAGGGCTCGGCCTGTCGAGCCCTAATTGGGTAGCTCGGCCCAATTAAACAAAAAATAAAAAAAACCATAAAAAAAAATTTGAAGTCTGCAATTTACAGTTCGTAAAACTACATACATGAATCAAGATTCATCTAAAGCTAATAATCTATGAATCAAAAAAATCAACAAGTTGCTTTTACCTGCAACTTAAATTACAAGTTTACAAATTAAAACATACAAACTACAAAGAGATCAGATTTACATAGTTTGAAAGAGATCAAATTTTACCCAAATACAAAGAGATCAAAATTAAAAAGACTACAAGTCTACAACTTCTAGAAGACTAACTTAAATTACAGCACAACTGCAGCCTGCAAAATGTTAAGAACAATCTGAGTTGCCACTTGCCAAATGCCACAGGTCCATAGCTCAGAGAAATCGCAGGATCACACTAAACTAAGACAAAAAAAAAATAAATAAATAAATAAAAATTTGTTAAACTATTTTTACTCCCTTGCACATTTAATCAAAGTTTTGTTTACCTTGATAAACATGTCAAGGGAGATTTATCATTTAAGATTTGTCTAGACAGACTATACATACCAACTGCAACTTCTCTATCTCCAATAGAAAAGGTATAAAATACAAAGAAATCAAATTTACAAAGAGATCAGGTTTACATGAAGGATGAGTAATTCTCATTCGTGTGAAGGATTAAAAGACAACTTAAATTATGACATATTAACAATTTGAAAATGAATAGTTAAAAACAATCTAAGTTGCCACTGCCAAATTTGCCACAAAACCACACTGCACTAAGACATTCTTAGGATAAAATAAATTGCATAACAGATTTCAGATTCTCACATTTCAATCTTATCATTAGTGCATAGCTTAGGTCATTTGGTAATGTGACTTGCATGCAAGAGAGTCTCACTTGCCTCATATGCTTGTGATTCTCTTGAATTACGTGCATAAGAGGCAAAATGAGAATCTCTTGGCATACAAGTCCCAAGCAAAGCAATAACATGGCATACAAGTCCCAAGCAAAACATCATAGATTACAGATTTCTAACTAAGCAAAGCATAACAAAGAACATGGCAGATTGTGTTTTATTAACTAAAAAATAAACACGGCAGAATATGTAATATGGCAGATGAAAGAAAACTTCAGAAACCAAAGAAAAGCTTAATTTTTTAAAGAACTCAGTGACTCAAACAAATCCCAGAACCAGAATAATAGATTACAGATTTCTAACTAAGCATATCATAATTTTTAAAGAACTCAGTTACTCAAACAAAGCCCAGCAATCAGCATAATAGATGAGAGATTTTTAACTAAGCAGATCATAACCGTTTATAAAGAACTCAGATACTCAAACAAAGAGTGATGTCACCATTTCACCCAAATGGCCAAAATACAAAGAGATCAAATTCACAATGCCACGTGTGACTTGTCAAATGCCGCTCTTTACAAGACCACACTGGACTAAAACAAAAAGAATTGTAAAAAAAATTTACTCCTTTGCATATTTAATCAAAGTTCTTTTAACCTTGATAACATGTCATGTGAGATTTATCATTTAAGATTTGTCTAGACAACTATACATAACAATTAAGAGTTAAGACATACCTCATAACTCATGACATGAGTCATACCAACTTCTCCAACAAAAAGGGACAAAGCCACAAAAGGTATATTAGCTCAAGTTAAACAGATTGTCCAGCAAGGCAGCAACCATATTACATACTTAACAAAAATAAACATATATAAAGTTAATAACGTCCGAATATCTAAATCAAACCTCGAAAGAATCAAGATGATGGCAATTCAACTTCAATCAGTTTCTACAAAAACAAGCACAAAGTCAGTTAATAAAGTTAGTTTATACTAAACAAAAATCAGTGATAAACACATGTATTTCATGCAAATTATGTGCTTAAAATGCCACTTACAGTTTCAGAGGTTTTTTTCTTGAGACCATGGATTGCTCTCACCCAATCGGAGCCACACAAAAGCATTTGAACAGTTTCAGTTTTCAAGGATGCTCGTGTGAATCAATTACCATACCACCTGCACTGAATGAAGATTCAGAAGCAACTGTCATGATAGGTACAACTAGAATGTCCTTGGCCATCTTAGACAAAATTCGGTACTTCAAGGCATTGAACTTCCACCATGCCAAAGCCTCGAATTCGTTATCAAGATCTTCACCACTGTCATCCTTATCGCCTATGTATACATCCTCTTCAAGATAGATATCCAAATCTGATTTAATGGGCCGAATGACATCCATAGTTCTAACATGATCCGATACCTTGATCGAGTTGTGGACACTTTAGGAACATTTGGGGTAGAAACACGTGAAAATATTGTAGCCTGCTCACTAGCACTTAGTTTCAAAACTTGAATTATTATGGGCAATGACATACACTTCAAACAACTCATGCAAAATGGCCATCACATTATGTATGTGCTGTGGATACTCGGAATCAGGGTAAATAAGAGGAAAACAGAAATTGATCAACTTCATCTTGTATCTGGATCCAAGACAGCAGCTATGGACATAAAAAAATTGCATTCCCCCCAATACTTCTCAAATTTCTGAGCCATTCTTTCTGTCATTGATCTAATGTAGTCATGCTTATCAACACATTTCAATTGCAGAATTCCTTCATTCTCCATACCTCAGGTAGAAACAAATTTGAGGTAGGATAATCACTTCCCGATACCATGTTTGTAACTTCATTAAAACTAACAAAACTTTGTTTACATTCTCAACCTTCTCCACTGTTCCGAACTCACAACCCATTGAAATACTTGATCAACTTGTGATATCTTGGGAACACTTCTTTGAACCCTACTGCAGTAGCTAGCATCAAGTAGGTGTTGTTCAACGTGTAGGACATCTAGAATCAGTTTCTTAGATGGCAAATGCAAACATTTAGCTATTTCACTAAACTCTTCAACCTTCCCTCTGAAGCAACCACATACTTATTCATTGCCTAATAGAATCAACAATGTCTCCAATTTCAGCAAGCCCTGCTTGCACCAACAAATTTGTCACATGCGCACAACATCGCATATGGAATAACCGACCCCCAACATCTAGCTCATTCATAAACTCAAAATCATCTTTAATGATTCTAATGGCAGAATCATTTGCTCTTGCATTATCAACTATTATTGTTAATAAATTATCCTCAATGCCCATTCTATGAAACACTTCCTAAGGGCATCAGCGATAACAACACCACTATGAGGGGAGATACATTAAAAAAGTTCAAAATTCTCTTTTGGAGGAACCAATCTGAATCTACATAATGGCAAGTAACAACCATATATGACCCTCTGTGAAGATGTCCACGTATCAGTTGTTATGTTTACCTTCTCAACCCCACCAAGCATTGCTTTAATCTTCTTCTTCTCACTAAGGTATATAGCTATGCAATCACCTTTCAAAGTTGCATAACTGATCTTTTCCAATGGGGCGTGCATGTCTTCATAAACTTGTTAAAAAGTTCATGTTCCATCATGTTAAAAGGGTACTCGTGGAAGAGCACCATGTGGGCAGCAAGTTCCCTAACCCTCTTCTCACTAAAAAAAAATTTGTCAAACTAGCCCCCCCTCCTAGCTCACCATGATCATGGGTCAGAACCTTTTGCTTCTTACTGTTGGACTCCACATACTTCACACAAGCTACCAAATGCCTACCAAGTGTTGAGGTAGAACTCGATTTGGAAACAGCAAACAACCTTTTACACCAATTACACTGAGATTTTTTTACACCTAAAACTTCAACTTAAGAGAAGTCATCCCAACTTTAGAAGTCTTTGCCTCTGTTTCTTCTCAAATACACTAGTACCAGTACTAACATCACCTGGAGTAGGAACACTATCCACAGTGTGAGAATCAGTAGACCAGTAGTGCTTACAGTTGGGGATCGAAAGGAGGAGTATCTACAGTTACTAGTTGGTCCGGTGCATTTCCACTGCCAGCAGCTCAAGGGTAATGGAATGCGTAGTTGTTCATCACCTAAGTCTACTTCATTGATTAATACAACTTCATGACTTCCATAGGCCGACTTCTATCCTCCATGTGCTGTTTTAAGTTGTAAACAACTATTAAACTTTTATTTTTATAACAAAACTAGGGCCGTTAACTACAATTATGTCAGATTTGAGATTATGGACTAGGGATTTAGGTTTTAGAGTTTTAGGGATTAGGGATTTATGATTTTAGAGTTTTAGGGATTAGAGATTTATGGTTTTAGAGCTTAGGGATTAAGATTCGGAGATTAGGGATTTAGGGTTTCAGAGTTTTAGGGATTAAGTTTTAGAGATTAGAGATTTAGGGTTTCAGAGTTTTAGGGATTAAGTTTTAGAGATTAAGGATTTAGGGTTTCAGAGTTTTAGGGGTTAAGTTTAGAGATTTGTCCCTTATGCTTGTGATTTAGAGTACAGTGTTTAAGATTATGAAATATGAGAGTAACAAAGAGTTCTATAGTTTAAGTATTTAGTGTTTTAAGGTTATAGGATTTTAGAGTATTTTAGGGATTTAGGGTTTTAGAGTTTCAGGGATTAGGGATTTAGAGTTTTAGGGATAAGGATTTAGGATTTTAACTTTTAAGGAGAAATGTTTTAGAGTCTTTAGTGATTTAGGGTTTTAGAGTCTCAAACTATCAAACAACATGCAGAATGGCAAGATATATACTCAAACAACATGCATAATATATAAAGCAAAGCAAAGCATAATTTTTAAAGAAACTCAATTACTCAAACAACAAAACATATTATACTCAAACAAAGCAACGCATAATATATTATAGCATCCTATATAGATTACAAATTTCTGACAAAGCAAAGCATATATTTTTAAACAACACAATTACTCAAACAAAGCATCGCATAATATATTATAGCATCCTAACATAGATTACAAATTTCTAACAAAGCAAAGCATATATTTTAAACAAACAATTACTCAAACAAAGCCTAGCATAATAGATTACAGCCTCTAACACAACTACAAAACACAACAATAATGTCAATAAACAAGCCAAAGCAAACAAAATTAAAACACTTTGTGCATATATTTTTGTAAAAAATTAACATGGCAAATTATGGATTACTCAAAGAACTTGGTAGATTATGGATTACTCAGTTACCCAAACAAACCCTAAACCTAATATATCACATATTTTGAAAGACCTTTGAGTCGATATTGTTCTAATTGGTTCACCGCTTCGGGTTTGAACAAAAATCCATACATTAGATCTAAGTAAAACTGAAAAAAATTAAAAACAAACAAAAAAAATAAACTTGTTCACTTTTGAGATTTGAGAGTTGAGACCGAAGTTAGGTACTTTTAGGGTATTAGTATGCTCGTAGACTGTAGTTGTAGTCGCTTTGGCAATCCAAACCTTCATTCCTTCAGAGTTTAGAATATTTTATCTCTCAACTCTAAAAGCGCCAAACCGTGAGCAATAGTGTGTAAGATCTATCATGTGAGAAGATTAGAGAAAGAAAAAACATAAAAAATAAAATAAAATAATCACTCAAACGCAAGTACTCGAGTAGCCCATCCAACAGATCATCTAGGTTTAGGGATTCTGGCTGTGAGATGTGAGGCATAGTCGCCTTTGGATGGATCGGGATGGGATGGGATGACAGGTCGATCATTGCCTCCTTGTACCCTTTACTGGTTTGAAGTCGACAAGAGTGAAGAACAAGAAGGAAATGGAAGACGGGAACCGCATTTGTGCCATTGGATTATCTCCTTCATCGTTCATCAACGGCGGATGGAGAGAGTTGATGAACGGGTCGTTGAGAAAATTGAATGAGAGCATAATGATCTGATCTCCCATTAATGCTTGCCAATTCAATCGAGTGACGGTAGGGTTTTTTCTTCATTTTCTACCGTTCGATTGTGGGATTGGTAAAACTAATTCTTTTGAACGGCTTAGATCTATCATTGGTGATGACGGTTGAAGAGAACATTTAATGGTTTGTCAGCAAAATGGTTTTCCGGAAGGACCGAAACCATGCGTAGGTTAAAAAATAAAAATAATCCCCTGCATCTGTGACAGTTCGGTATGGCTGAAACCGGTGGCATCTCTGCATCTTGACCGTTGATTAGGACTACCATTTTTATTAAACTTAAATCTGCTCATTTAAGTGTTGAGCTCATGTGGACATGCAAACACCGGATTAATTCTACCTCAGTGGTGCGTTCTAGCTATCATCCATCTTTCAATCCAACGGCTAGAATTTCTTCCACTTTTAATCGGACGGCTAGGGGCGTTGCATTTTGAATTCTTGGGAAATGGTGCAGGCCGAATGGATTCCCCCCCCCCCCCCCCCAAATTTTTTTCGGCTTCTACACTCTTCCTCAATTCCTCCTCTCTCTTTTTTCGTTTTCTTTTTTCTTTTTTCTCTTCATTGAAAAAAA